>JAKWJC010000183.1:0-19176 GCA_027704865.1 Solanum neorickii | reverse complement strand
TTATTTTGGTAACTAAAATTTTATTAATTACCATGAAGAAACATTACAAACTAAGCAGCTATCACATTATGCTTTGACCTTCAAAAAACAATCTAAACTACCAACTACACTACTAACTATTGCTCATAATTCATTGACTTACAACTTTAGAAATATTAAAAAGAGTTCTAGCAATAATTACATAGGTTATCTCTTTAGCTATATTTTCCTCCTTTTTGCTTTTGTGTTCAAATATTCTATTGTTTCTCTCAATCCATAAGCCATATATGCCTTCAGTCAGTACTATCTTGAATATTTGTGCTGCTGAGCTCTTCCCTTTCCCATGTTGAGTACACCATTGCGGAAACTGTTCTCATGCCAATGGAACAGTAATTTGTTGATCTATCCATCCTAGCAACCTCTCCCACAGCTTCCTAGCAAACTGGCATTGTAAAAACAAATGCTCTGTATTCGCTTTAGTATTCTGGCATAACACACCGACCTTATCTACTATAACTTCCCAACGAGTTAATCTGTCAACCGTTGCTAGCTTTTGATTCATCATAATCTACATTGTGAAATAAGCTTTAGGTCTTGCTGCATTGTTGAACATAAGACATGTCCATGTTGGCCTTTGTTGCTCTCCTTTCATGTGATAGTAAATATGCCTGAGTACCCCTTTCCCTTTGTTTTGAACTTGCTGAACTTGATCAACTATTAACTTTGCACTCATTACTTTCTTTACCATCCATCTTTCATGGTTACTCATCTTCCATTCCCTCTGCCCCTTTATATAATATGCATGTATCCATTTGATCCACAACTTGTCTTCTTTGTTAGCTAAATCCCAACATAATTTAGCTACTGCAGCTCTGTTCCATATTTTCATATTGATCAGTCCTAAACCACCTTCATATTTAGGACAACACACTTTCTCCCATGCTATTAGTGCCTTTTTTGTAACATAACCAACCCCTGACCAGAGATAACTTCTACAGAGTCCTTCAATCAGTTTAATTATCTTTGCAGGAATAATGAAGAGTTGTGCCCCAGTAAGCCTGCACTCCAAACAATACTGTCTTAACTAGTTGAGTTCTTCCTGCACCAGTTCTAAGAAAGAATCATGTTCAATCCATACATTAAAAAACTTAAAACTTACTCTTACCTGATGATAGTTTTGATGTAATAACAATTGCATTGGGCTATGATTAGACACTCCAGGATTCCCATACTCTAAAGTAACATAACCCCATTTGTCCATCCATGTATCATTCCCAAAAGCTCTATCAATCCTACTTGAAATTCTAGCATTACCAATCTGTTTATTGTTCCAAGTATAGTAGTTACCTTTCCATTGTATTTCATTGATGCCCATATCCTTAACACATTCTGCAAAATCCCTTATCTCATTCAAAGTAACAGGAGCCCCAACTAATCTATCTTTAGATGACAGAAGAGCATTAAAATCTCATATTATGAGCCAAGGTTGTGTAACACTTTGAATCAACAAGTTCAGATCAGTCCATAAGCTTTTCCGCTGCTCTATAGTATTAAAACCATATACCACTGTGAGATTAAATTAATATCCTTTACTTCTTTCACTTATATGGCAATGCATCATTTGAGCTGAACTATTTATTAACTTGATATCATACCAACTTTCATCCCATATTATCCAAATTCTACCATTTACAGCCTCCTTATAATTGTGCAGACTCCTCCATCCTGGAGCTATACCTTTGATTGTAGCTTTGACATTAACCTCTTTCACTCTTGTTTCAATTAACCCTGCTAAGGAGACCTTATTATTCTGTAAAAATAGCTTTATCTCTTTCTGCTTATATCTTTTATTCATGCCCCTCACATTTCAAAAACTCCATTTCATTAACAAGTTTTTGAAGCTCCACCTCTATCAACAGGCAGTGAATCAAGCTTGCTATTCATGAGACTCTCAAATTCATTTCTCATTGGTATGGCTGATAACATAGGAAAATTTGACAAACTGAAGTCCGGATGCTTACTTTCAGTATTAGGCCTTAGATTAAGATCTGGTGTTTGTTTGATTTCCTGTTCTCCTCTTTGTTCTTTCTCTTGTTTCTATTCCTGCACAATAGAAGTATTATCATCTTCTATATGGTCTGGCACCTTTCTTTGTTCAACTTTCCTCTCCTGCTGTTGAATTGGTCATTTATATTGCCAAGTGTGTGTTACTTTTTTCCATGGCCTTCTCTTCTTTGGTAGTTCCTCCATTGTTACTGATTGGCATTGATGTCCAATCTTCTGACATTTATCACAATATAGAGGCTTCCACTCCATCACAACTTCATGCATAAATGTTCTACCATTTGGATCCATGACTATTATCTGCTGAGGAATAGGCTTAGTAACATTAACTTCAATAAGCATTCTAGCATAGGATATTCTTGTTTGCTTTGGGGTACATTCATCAACAAATAATGGAACTCCTATAGCACTAGCAATTCTACTCAAAGATCCCACTCCCCAACAATTAAGAGGCAACTTTGGAAAGTTAACCCATAAAGGTATTTCAGTTAAGAACTCATTTCCAAAATCAAAATCAGAACACCATTGCTTCAATATAATAGGTCTATTGCTTATAGTATATGGCCCAGAATATAGTACCTCATTCATGTCACTCGGGTTCTTAAATTTGATTATGTAGTATCCTTCTTCATGAATAAATACATCAGGCTTGTCCACTTTTGACCAGTTCATCATTATGTACCTATTCATGGTATTATACCCAGGACACTCTCCAATTACATAAGCTATAAGTGCACATTTCCACTTCTCTTCTTCAACCTGTACCTCTTTACCTTCCAGCTGAACCATTGTTTGTCCATTCACTATTTGTGGAGGAAAATAAGTCAAATTCATTCCACTGTTAGTTGCACGGTTATTCTTAAACATATTAACCCAAGGTTCCTTATAATCCTTGTTCATCTCCCCTCCATTACCTCCATTACTGTCAGCAGCTTCAGTATTCCCATCTTCCTTCCTAGTTACTGTTCCATTGCCTTCTACCTTGTTCTCAACATCACAATGTTCCAGATCTGAGTTCTCATGTACTTCTTCTTTCTCCGATGTATAGTTTAAGCTCAATCTTCTAGAAACTTTGGAGCTCACTATATTCTTTCTTCAAAACTACCTTCCTCATTTTGAGCTTGTTCCTGCTGATTCGACTCTATTGCTTCCACTCGAGATCCAACTGAGCTACCAACTGTCATTATTGGTTTTTTTCAGCCTCTCCTCATCCTCTTCCTCTTCCCCTCGCCATTTTCCACCTTCACTACGCACGTTAGTTAACCTGCGTCGTGAGCATTAGTTATTATTATTGTTATTGTTATTGTTATTGTTATTGTTATATTATTATTATTGTTATTATTATTATTTATTTATTTATTTATTGGTAACTAATTTTTATTAATTACCGAGTCCAAACAATACAAAACAAGCAGCTATTACCGCATGCTTAACCAAAGTGCATAATACTTTAACTCCTACACTACTAACTATAACTCAAATCTTCCTATGAACAATAACATTTTTAATACTAGTAGAAGATCTCGCAATAATTACATAGGTTATCTTCTTAACTACATTATCTATCAAGCAACTCTTGTCTTCAAAAATTCTTTTGTTTCTCTGATTCCACAAAGCATAAACTCCTTCAGCAAGAATCATCTTGAATAGTTGTGCTCTTGTAGACTTCCCTTTCCCATTTTGAATACTCCACTGTATAAATTGTGCCCATGTCCTTGGCCTGTTACTATGATTACCAATCCATTGTAGTAGTCTCTCCCAAACCTCTCCAGCATAGTGACAATGAAGGAACATATGATCCAGACTTTCATCCACATTTTTACACAGAACACAAGTTTTATTAAGTGTTATTCCCCATTTAGCAAGTCTATCCACTGTTGCTAGCTTCCTATTCAACAAAATCCATAGTGTAAAGATAACTTTTGGCCTGGCTGCATTCTTAAACATTAGACATCTCCATTCAGGCTTAGTTTTCTCCCCTCTCAGATAATCATAGATTTGTTTGATCATCCCTTTTCCCTGCTTTGGTTGAAGCTGATCAACTGTTTGTTTAGCATTCATTATTTTCCTGATCATCCAACTTGCTTGATCTCTCTTCTTCCATTCATTCTGCCCTTTTAAATAATATACATGAATCCATTTAATCCAAAGCTTGTCTTCCTTGTTTGCTAAGTCCCAACAAAGCTTGGCTATTGCTGCTCTATTCCACACTTGCATGTTTATCAGCCCCATACCTCCTTCATTTTTAGGCCTGCAAACTCTCTCCCGTGCTATTAGAGCTTTCTTAGTGACATGCCCTACTCCTGACCATAGATAACTTCTACACAAACTCTCAATTAACTTGATTATCTTAGCTGGAAAGATGAATAATTAAGCCCAATAAGATTGAACACCAAATAATAATGTTTGAACAAGTTGAAGCATAAGATAGTTTCTTAGCTATCCAAGAGTTGATTATTGCCATTATTTTCTCAATGAGAGGATACCATTGCAGCACTGACATCTTCTTAGTTGATAATGGCACTCCCAAATATTTGAAAGGAAGTTCCTCCATGTTATATCCTAGTTGTTGAACAATCTGTTGCTTGACTTCCTTCTGAACCCCTCCACAGTATATTGAGCTTTTATTTAGATTAGCTTGTAACCCTGAGGCTTGAGAAAATTGAGAGAAACACAGTTGGATAGGAATAACAGATTCCAGATCTCTTCTAGCAAACAATAATATATGATCTGCAAAACATAAGTGAGTGATATCAAGCTTAGAGAACCTAGGATGATATTTGGACTGTTTATCATCTTTAAGCTTCTTAAGAAGCCTACTGATATACTCCATTGCTATAGCAAACAAGAAAGAAGACATTGGATCTCCTTGTCTCAATCCTTTAGCTGCTTCAAAGCTTTGAGAAATATGTCCATTAACTACTATGGAGTAGTTCACTGTTTTGACACATATCATAACCCATTGCACAAACATCTCTGGAAAGCCTAGACCAAACATTACATGGTCCAAATAATCTCATTCCACTGAATCATAAGCTTTCTATAGATCAATCTTCAACATGCTTCTAGGAGAAATATGCTTCCTAGTATAAGCTTTAACTAGCTCATGAGCAAGCACAATATTATCAGCAATTTTCCTTCCTGGAATAAACCCTGCCTGGCTATCACAAATGATACTCTGAATCACACCATGTAATCTGTTAGTTAACACTTTGGAGATGATATTATACAACACAGTACAAAAAGCTATTGGCCTGTATTCTTTCACATTTTTAGGATTCTGAGCTTTCGGTATGAGAAACACTAGAGTACAATTGAATGCTTTATGTAGCTTGCCTGTTGTAAAAAAGCTCTTAACAGCCTCAATGATATCTCCTTTAATGATCTTCCAAGTATGTTTAAAAAAGAAATCATTATAACCATCTATACCTGGAGCCTTATCATTCCCTATGGATTTCAAACCATCATAAATCTCTTGTTCAGTTACTGCAGTACACAATTGTAATCTCTGCTGCTTTGTCAAGGTAGGCCCTCTTTTCATCACCTGATCATTAATGCCCGGTAGCTTGCCTGCTGAATCCCATAAGACTCTTATAAAACATCACAAACTCATCTTGAATTTCCTGTGGATCATACAACATCTTACCCTTCAAAGACACAATACTTATTATTTGTTTCTTTTGAGTTCTATCCTTTATAACTGAGCTGAAAAAATTATCATCCCCTAATTGTATCCATCTTATCCTTGACTTCTGCCTCAAAGCACTTTCTTCTATCATTGACCACTTTTCAAGTTTAATCAGCAACTCTTTTTCCTGGACAATTAACTCATCAGTAACTTGTTCATTTAGCTGGTCTTGAACTTTGGCAATCTCTAATCTAGCCATCTCAATTTGTTTCCCGATATACTTGAACTCTATTCTATTCAACTATTTTAAAGCATGCTGAAGATCCTTCAACTTACACCATACCTGCTTCATTATGCTATGTCCAAACTCTTTTATCCAAATAGCCTCCAACATTTCCATAAAGCCCTCATGTTCAGTCCATACATTGAAAAATTTAAAACTAACTTTCCCTTGCTGCTGAGTTTTTTGAAGTAATATCATCATAGAGCTATGATCAGATATGCTTGGATTCTCATATTCCACATTAACATGTCCCCATTTGTCCATCCATTCATCATTTCCAAATACTCTATCAATTCTACTAGATATTCCATCCCTCCCACATTGTTTATTAGTCCAAGTATAGTAGTTAGTTGTCCACTGCAGTTCATTAACCCCTATATCTCTCACACAATCACCAAAATCTTTTATCTCATTATTAGTAACAGGAACTCCATCTAACCTATCCTTAGTAGAAATAATAACATTAAAATCTCCTACTATGAGCCAAGGTTGTGAAATACCTTTTGACATTGCATTCATTTCTTGCCAAAGACTTTTCCTCTGTTCAACTGTATTAAAGCCATACACTACAGTCAATATAAACTGATAGCCTTTACTTCTTTAATTAACTTGACAATGCAGCATTTGAGCTGAGCTATTAATCATCTTGATCTCATACCAGTTATCATCTCATATCAACCAAATTCTTCCATTAGGACTATCAGAATAGTTATGTTGTACCTGCCACCCTGGTGTTATCCCTTTGAGAATTGAGTTCACATTTTTGTCTTTAACTCTTGTTTCAACTAATCCTGCCAAAGTTACTTTATTCTTTGGTAAAAGCAGCTTAATATCCTTCTGCTTATACCTTTTATTTATACCCCTCACATTCCAGAACAACCACTTCATCAATAAGTCTTTGATGCTCCACCTCTATCAATAGATAGTGAAGTCATTTTGTTATGCATAAGACTCTCAAAACTATTCCTTGTTGGTATAGCTTTTAATATAGGAAAGTTAGCCAAACTCAATTCCAGCTGTCTATCAACATAAGCCTGCCCACCATTATTCCTTGGTGTTTGTGGATCTAGTTTATTTCCTATCTCCTGCTCCTCCTCCTGCTTATTCTTCTGTGGGATTAGATTGTTCTCTTGTCTTTGTTCATCCCTCTTCTATTGATCAGTCTTTTGTGAAATTGGACCTTTATACTGCCAACTTTGAGTTAATTTCTTCCATGGTCTTCTTCTTTTTGGCATCTCCTCTTTTGGTTCAGGCTCCACTTGACATAGATGCCCTATCTTTGGCACTTATCACAGTATTGAGGTCTCCATTCTAACACTACATCTTGCATAAATGTCTTCCATGTAGGATCCACTACTGCTATCTTCTGAGGTATAGCTTTTGTAACATTAACTTCAACAAGCATTCTAGCATATGAGATCCTTGTTTGCTTGGTGGTGCATTCATCAGCAAAAAGAGGAACTCCAATAGCACTTGCAATCCTACTCAAAGATCCCACTCCCCAACAGTTTAAAGGCAATTTTGGAAAATTCACCCATAAGGTAATTTTTGTTAGAAACTCATTCCCAAAATCAAACTCAGGTTACCATTGTTTCAGGATGATTGGTCGATTGTTCATAGTATATGGCCTAGAGAACAAAATCTTATTCATGTCACTTATCTTCTGAAACTTGATTAAATAGTATCCATCCTCATGAAGAAACACTTCAGGCTTACTCACACTTGACCAGTTCATCATTATGTATCTCTTCATAGTATTGTACCCAGGACATTCTCCAATCACATATGCAATGAGAGCACACTTCCATTTCTGTTCTTCTTCTTGCACCTCTTTCTCTTCCAGCTGCACCATCGTTTGTCCATTAACTACCTGTGGAGGAAAATAGGATAGTTGCATTCCATTGCTTGCTACACGATTATTCTTAAACATATTAACCCATGGTTCATTTGCCTCCTTCTTTTGTTCCTGTTCAGTACCAGCATTTCTGTTTCCATTTTCTTCACTTAGCTTCTCCTCTGAACTCCTTGTTACTGTTCCATTGCCATCAGCTTTGTTTTCATCTTCAAAACCTTCCAGATCTAAGATCCCAAGCACTTCCTCATTAGCTCTTAATGAATCTAAGCTCAATCTCCTAGCTACTTTAGTGCTTCTAGCTACCTCAGCTTCACAACTTGCTTCCCCTTGTTGAGCTTGTTCCTGCTCCTGTAACCCTAATGCTTCCACACAAGTTCCTATTGAGCTACCATCGTTCATGATTGGTGTTTTCCGACCTCTTCCTCGTCCTCTACCCCTTCCCCTCGCCATTGTCACCGTCCAGCTCACGTTAAGCTAACGTGCGCTGAGAGCATTTGAAGAGAAGAAGCTTATTATTATTATTATATTATTATTATTATTATTATTATTATTATATGATTATTATTAGGATTATTATATTATTATTATTAGTGTTATTAGGATTATTAGGGATTATTATTGAAATTATTAGTATATTATTATTATATTATTATTGAAATTATTATTATAGGATCATTATTATTATTATGATTAGTATTATTATTATGAGTTACTATTACTATTATGATTAGATATTATATAATTATTATTATTATTAGGGATTATTATTATTATAATTATTATTATTATTATTATTATTATTATTATTATTATAAATGTTATTATTATTATTATTACTATTATTATTATTGTGTTGTTGTTGTTGTTGTTGTTGTTGTTGTTGTTGTTGTTGTTGTTGTTGTTGTTATTATTATTATTATATTATTATTATTATATATTATTATTTATTGTTGTTGTTGTTGTTGTTGTTGTGTGTTATTGTAGTTATTATTATTATTATTATTATTGTTGTTGTTGTTGTTGTTATTTATTATTATATTATTTTATATTATTATTATTAATTATATTATATTATTATTATTATACTACTACGACTACTACTACTACTACACTATTATTACTATTATTTTATTACTATATTATTATTATTATGATTATTATTATGATTATTATTATGATTATATTATTACTATTTTTATTATTATTATTATTATTAGTATTATTATTATTCTCATTATTATTATTATTATTATTATTAACATTATTTTTTTTATTTTTTTTATTTTTTATTTTTTTGGGTAACTAACTTTTTATTAATTACCGAATCAAAACATTACAAAACAAGCAGCTAACACAACATGCTTATACCTCAAACAACATCACTCGAACAACTACTTTAATAACTATCACTCAAAGCTTCCTTTGGTTAATAACACTTTTAATACTATTAGAAGCTCTAGCAATAGTCACATAGGCTATCTCCTTGACTACTTTATCTTCCAAGCTACTCTTGTCTTCAAAAATTCTCTTGTTTCTCTCATTCCACAATCCATAAACTCCTTCATCTAGTATACTCTTGAAGAGTTGTGCACTTGTAGTCTTTCCCTTCCCATGTTGAATACTCCATTGCATAAACTGACTCCATGTCATTGGACATCTACTGTGATTATCAATCTAGTCTAATAACCTCTCCCTAGCTTTCCTAGCATAGTGACATTCGATAAATGTATGTTCTATGCTCTCATCAACACTTTTGCATAAGACACAAGCTTTATTAAGTACCATTCCCCATTTAGCAAGTCTATCAATTGTTGCTAGCTTTCTATTCAACATGATCCACAGAGTGAAGTAAGCTTTTGGCCTAGCTGCATTCTTAAACATGAGACACCTCCATTAAGGTCTGAGCTTCTCCCCTCTCAGATAATCATAGATTTGTTTGATCATCCCTTTTCCTTGCAGTTGTTGAACCTGATCAATTGTATGTTTAGCACTTATTACTTTCCTGATCATCCAGCTTGCTTGATCTCTCTTCTGCCACTCATTCTTCCCTTTTAAGTAGTATGCATGTATCCATTTGATCCATAGCTTATCTTCTTTATTTGCTAAATCCCAACATAGCTTGGCTACAACAGCTCTATTCCACACTTGCATATTTATCAATCCCATACCACCTTCATTTTTAGGACAACATACTTTCTCCCATGCTATTAAAGCCTTCTTAGTAATATGTCCAACACCTGACCACAAATAACTTCTACACAAACTCTCAATCAACTTGATTATCTTAGCTGGAAAAATGATCAATTGTGCCCAATAAGATTGTACACCAAATAACATGGTCTGCACTAGTTGAGTTCTACCTGCATAAGATAGTTTCCTTGCTTTCCATGAGTTGATTCTTGCCATAATTTTATCAATGAGAGGATACCATTGAAGAACTGACATTTTCTTGGTGTATAGTGGCACTCCCAAATATTTAAAAATTAGTTCCTCCATGTTGTAGCCTAGTTGATGCACAATCTGCTGCCTTACTTCCATCTGAACACCACCACAATATATTGAGCTTTTATTGAGGTTTGCTTATAATCTTGAAGCTTGAGAAAACTGTGAAAAACACCTTTGAATAGCCTTAACAGACTCAAGATCTACTCTAGAAAAAAGTAACAGATCATCTGCAAAACACAAGTGAGTGATATCAAGTTTAGAGCATTTAGGATGATACTTAAAAGCTTTATCATCCTTAAGGCCCTTAAGAAGTCTACTAAGATACTCCATAGCTATAGTAAACAAGAAAGGAGACATAGGATCTCCTTGTCTGAGCCCTTTAGCTGCATCAAAACTTTGAGTACTCTGCCCATTAACCACGATGAAATAATTCACTGTCCTTACACACTTTATTATCCACTACACAAACATCTCAGGAATACCTAGACCAAACATTACTTGTTCCAAGAATGCCCATTCAACTGAATCATAAGCTTTCTGCAAGTCAATCTTAAGCATGCTTCTAAGAGAAATATGTTTCCTAGTATAGGCTTTAACCAATTCATGAGCAAGTAATATATTATCAGATATTTTCCTTCCAAGAATAAATCCTGCCTGGCTATCACAAATGACAGTATGTATAACATCATGCAACCTATTTGTTAACACTTTGGATATGATTTTATAAACCACAGTACAACAGGCAATTGGTATATACTCTTTCACAGTTTTTAGGATTCTGAACTTTTGGAATGAGAGAAACTAAAGTGTAATTGAATGACTTATATAATTTCCCTGTTGTGAAGAAACTCTGAAAAGCCTCAATAATATCACCTTTTATGATCTGCCAAGTATGCTTAAAAAAGAAAGCATTATATCCACCTACACCTGGTGCTTATCATTCTCTATGGACTGCAATCCTGCATATATCTCTTATTATGCTATTGCAGCACACAATTGTAACCTTTGTTGTTTTGTCAAAGTAGGTCCTCTTTTCATCACCTGAGTACTTATGGTTGGTAGATTACCTGCTGAAGTTCCCATAAGACTCTTATAAAACATCAAAAACTCATCTTGAATCTCATGTGGTTCATATAACATCTTGTCATTCAATGACAAAATATTCCTTATTTGTTTCTTTTGAGTTCTCTCCTTTATAACTGAGCTGAAAAACTTATTGTTTGCATCTCCCAATTGAATCCATTTTATCCTTGCCTTCTGCCTCAAAGCACTTTCTTCTATCATTGACCATTTTTCAAGTTTAACCAATAACTCTTTTTCCTGCACAATTAGATCATCAGTTTCTTGCTTACATAACTGATCTTGGACTTTTGCAATCTCCAGTATAGCCATCTCAATCTGTTTCCCAATATATTTAAATTCCTTTCTATTCAACTGTTTCAATACATGTTGAAGATCCATCAACTTACACCAAACCTTCTTCATTATACTTTTGCCATAGTCTTTTTTCCATATAGACTCCACCATATCCATGAAAGACTCATGCTCAGTCCACACATTGAAAAATCTCTCCGTTATTATTTATGTATCACTTTTTTCTTTTGCTTGTATATAAATAAAATATACATGTCTATCTTATAATATTTGGATCGAACCAGTTATATATATATATATATATATATATATATATATATATATATATATATATATATATATTTAAGTGTCACACTTACTATATACTTAGTATATATTTTATATACGTGTCATACTTTCTATATTGGGCCGTGGTTACACGGGCTATCTACTTCTAGTATTATTTAATATATACTACATATATTTGAATTAATAATATTTCATTTTTTTATTTTTTTTGTGAATTAATTATAATTTGATTTTATTATTTAATTTTCACTATAAAGAATGCACAATTTTAAATGGTCTACAATTGTTCAAAATATTCGTAATTCACGTTCTCAAAAGAAGAAATATTACATGATGAAACAATAATCAAGTTTTGCAATTATTGTAGGATAAACACGTTTTGGGAAAAAAGGAAGTGATACATGATATAATGACCACATGTATTATATTGTACAATATGATAATTGAGAATGAACGTAATTGTAATGCACCAATTCAATATGTCGTAGAGGCTCCAACTACAAAGAAAGAAATGATGGTAGATAAAAATCTTCGATTTGAACAATTTTTAGCTAGAAATAAAAAATTACAGATAAAAATGTTCATTTTGAACTCCATAATGCGTTAATAGAGCATTTATATGAGCAACGTAATAATCTTGAAAGTTGGGTATTAATGTAATGCATGTAAAATCATATTTCATTAATGATTTTACTTTTACTTGAATTGTTCATTAATTTATATATTATATAATATTTGCTTTCAATTATATCTTTACTTAATATTCAAAATACTTTTTACCCTTTACCATAATTATTTATATTTAGTCAAACCTCCTAACTTAGAATAATTAAGGATATTTTAGTAAATTTAAAAATTACAATACAGTAACGATACAATCAAGCCAAACAATTAAAATGTTATTAAACAATAACAAACAATACAATCTAGCTAAACATTGTATCTATCGTACAATACAATACAATACGATAGAGTACAATACAATACAATACATTATGAAATAATAGATAACAATAATCCAAACAAAGTGTTATTGTATTTATTTATAATAACTATAAATTACTCTCTTGTTAATAATAAAATTAAAAAAAATAACATTAACTCTTAAATAAAATTAAAAGAAAAGTGTAATATATAAATTAAAAGTGAAAGTATAAGATTATGTCGGCAAAGGAATTAGGAAGAAAAAGGTTCTAATTTGTGCCAAAAAATGCCAAATTTATGATGTAAATTAAAAGGGGGGTGGAATTCGAAAAATGTTTGGTCTTATTGATAAGTGTGGATGGGAAAAAAATTAGATCTATTTATTGAAGTCCTATTATTATTTTATTATATAAGGGAAGTTACCGCAATTATTATTATTTTAAAAAAAATTAAAGCAAGAAAAAAGGAAATAGAGAATGAGATTATAATCAGAAACAAATTCTCACCAATAAAATAAAAGTTTAGATACTCAACCTTTATTATTATTATTATTATTATTATTATTATTATTATTATTGTTATTATTATTTTATTATTATTGTTATTATTATTGTTATTTTTATTATTATTGTTATTATTATTATTGTTATTATTATTATTATTATTATTATTATTATTATTATTATTGTTATTTTATTTTTATTATTATTGTTATTATTATTATTATTATTATTATTTATTATTACTATTTTTATTATTATTATTAATATAATAATTATAATTATTCTTATTATTATTATTATAATTATAATTATTATTTTATTTTATTATTATTGTTATTATCATTGTTATTATAATATTATTATTATTGTTAGGGATAATGCCCAAGTACCTCCTCAACCTATACCCGAAATCTCAGAGACACACTTATACTATACTAAGGTCCTATTACCCCCCTAAACTTATTTTATTAATAATTTTTTACCCCTTTTCGACCTACGTAGCACTATCTTGTGGGCCCAATGAAGGTTGACTTTTTTTTTCAAACTAGTGCCACATAGGCTAAAAAGGGGTAGAAAATTACTTATACAATAAGTACAGGGGGTAATAGTACCTTAGTATAGTATAAGTATGTCTCTGGGATTTCGGGCATAGGTTGAGAGGGTACTTGTGCATTATTCCTTATTGTTATTATTATTGTTATATTTATTATTATTATTATTATTATTATTATTATTATTATTATTATTATTTGTAACGACCTGTTTAGTCGTTTTGAGCAGCAGATTTTATTTCTGGAAAAACAGGCTGAGGCGACGGACCGTCATGGGCACGACGGACCGTCGCAGGGTCTCGTTTCAAAACACTTAGAAAATCTGAAATTGGGTACTGAAAATCGACTCTCTGAACTTCGTAACGGAATGGCAGGACGGACCGTCACAAGTGTGACGGACCGTCACAGAGTTTTAGTGGAAATCCAGTCTCTGAGCCTTGCGACGACCTGCAGGACGGGCCGTCGCAGGCTGCGCAATCCCAGTCCAGGTCGGATTTCTTTATACGTTTTAAGGGACGTTTTTGACTATTCCTGCTTTAATTATAAAGTTAGAGGGTTAATGTTAATAAGTCTAATTACTTGGGGGTTAAAAGAGGTAACCTTAAGTTAATTAGTGGGTTATTATTGCCATCTTTTATTCTTAATTATATACTAATTAGAGGTAAAAGAAAGAGGGTTTGAATAGAAAAATAAGAAAGAAAAAGAGAGACAGAAAAATAAAGAGAACGAGTAGAGAGAGAGAGAAACGAAGAGGATAGCAAGGATTCTGAGAAGATAGCTTGTTGATCGCAATTCTTCGGTGGAGGTAGGTTATGGTTATTTTTATGCTATTCGTAGTAAACTCTTAATAGCGAATGATATGTATGGTAGTATTGTAAACCCTTCTATATGCTTAATTGTATGCTTGCATGAATGTGATTATGTAATTATGATATAATAAGCATGATGAAGCTATTGAATCCTGAATCTTGAAAAGAAACCCTAATCTACTTTGTTAATGATGATGCCTTGGTATAAAAGAAGGCTTGATGAACGAAAGTAGTGAGATTAGGGGATCGGGTGTCACGTTCCGACACCAGGATAGTATATGGATCGGGTGTGCCACGTTCCGGTACCAGGATAGAGAATGAGGATCGGAGTGTCACGTTCCGACACCAGGATAGTATATGGATCGGGTGCCACGTTCCGGTACCAGGATAGAATATGGATCGGGTGTCACGTTCCGACACAGGATAGAATGAGGATCGGGTGCCACGTTCCGGTACCAGGATTATATGAGGAGCGGAGTGTCACGTACCGACACGAGGGGAATAAAGATAATGAATCTTGAAAGATGTTAATATATTCAAATCTAATGAACCTAATTCCCAAACGAGTATGATGAGGAGGCGTGAGTCCTCATCGATGTGCTTGGTGTTGTAACCAAGGGTTATGGTAACTGTAAATGCTGCATGCTAGGATATTAGTTGAGTTTATGATATTGCTTAATATATACTGTTTTCTATTTTGAGTTGGCCGATGATATCTACTCAGTATCCGTGTTTTGTACTGACCCCTACTTTTATGTTTTCTTCTTGTTTATTTGTGGAGTGCAGCAAACGTGCCGTTGTCTTCGACTCAACAGTAATTCAAGCCATTCTTACTACATCAGAAATTCAGGGTGAGCTAATGCTTCTAGCTTGGACTGGATCTTCTTCTTCAAGTCTTGATGCCTTGAACTTCCGGCATGGACTAGCTTCTTATGTATTTTTAGCTTTTAGAATACTCTAGTTTAGTCATTTGATCATAGATGTTCTTGTGGTGATGACTTCCAGATTTTGGGGATAATAATAGTTATGATTTTATTAATGAGTTAAGTCTTCCGCATTACTTTCTGTTGATATTATATTGAAATGTTAAGGTTTAGATTGGTTGGTTCGCTCACATATGAGGGTAAAATGTGGGTGCCAGTCGCGGCCTGATTGGGTCGTGACAAACTTGGATCAGAGCATTAGGTTCGTTGGTCTCATCACAAAGAACGAGTCTAGTAGAGTCTTAAGGAACGGTAGGGGGACGCCTTTACTTTCTTTGAGAAGCTATAAGACTTTAGGAAAATTCCATTCTTTCATTCTTTATTTCGTGTGCTATTACTTGGATCCAATTGGTATCTAGGTGATACAAATTGGTATCTGACCATCTTCACTCTATTTCGCAGATGGTTATAGAACTAGAGCAACAATCGCGCCAGTACCAACCGGCGGGACAGGGTGCGTCTGAACCAGCCACTGGGGCTGTAGCCAGAGGAAGAATAGCGACAAGAGGCCGTGGGAGAGGTCGGGGAGGACGTCCTCTAGAGGAAGAGGACGAGCACCTAGCCCATCTGATACTAGGGCAGTGACTCCTCACCGACTGAAGGGTAGTAGAGAGGGGGAGGATGGGGGGGTGAATGAGCAGTACAGAATGAGGAAATGCCACCCCAACCTACCCCAGAGATGATCAATCAGGTTCTGGCTTATCTTAGCGGGTTATCTAATCAGGGCCAGACACCCCCAGTGTTTTCTGCACCAGCACCTCAGGTTCCAGAGGTACAACATGCGGCTACTATGGCTCCCCGCATGGATGCCTCATTGGAAATAGGCACGTTTCCACGTCTGACTATGGGCCCATAATGACAAATGATCAGCATGAACTTTTCAGTAAGTTCTTGAAATTGAAACCTCCAGTCTTCAAGGGTGCTGAATCTGAGGATGCTTACGATTTCTGGTTGACTGTCATGAGCTACTACACAAGATGGGTATAGTAGAACGGTTTGGTGTTGAGTTCGTGAGTTATCAGTTTCAAGGGAACGCCAAAATGTGGTGGCGGTCACATATTGAGTGTCAACCAACAGAGGCACCACCTATGACTTGGGCCTCATTCTCTAGTTTGTTTATGGAGAAGTATCCCCCGGACTTTGAGGGATAGAAAAAGAGACGAGTTCTTGAGCCTAGAGCAAGGTAGGATGTCGGTCAATGCATTTGAGGCTAAGTTTCGTGCATTATCCCGGTATGCCACCCAACTATGTTTCAGTCCACAAGAGCGGATTCGCCGTTTTGTGAAGGGGTTGAGATCAGAGTTGCGGATTTCAGCTTTACAGGTAGAGGCTACAGCGAAATCTTTTCAAGAAGTGGTAGACTTCGTAATAGAGGTAGAGGGAGTGAAGCCAGATGACTTCACCATGGCAACTACATCAAAAAGGTTTCGAAAGGGAGGTGAGTTTAATGGTTCTTACTCTAAAGGACAGGTTCCGGAGGTTACTCAGTTCGACCATTCAGTCTTCACTACAGACTGTAGTTGGGGGTCCACCTCCGACCGGTCAACACTTCTCTGAGAGACCTATGCAAGAACCCAGAGAGTGCTATGGATGTGGGGAGATTGGACATATTAAGAGATATTGTCCAAAACAGAGTTACAGACCTCCAAATGTTAGAGGTAGAGGTGGTCATGGTAGAGCCGTAATTCTGGAGGACGCGGTGGTCGAGGTAATGGTGGTCACCAAAACGGCGGGGGTGATGGGCAAACTGGAGCCACTACATCACAACATGGTAGGGGCAATGGACAGACAAGTAATGGGGCCCATTGCTACGCTTTCCTGGGAGATCTGAAGCGGAGACATCAGATGCTGTCATCACAGGTAATCTTTGATTTGTGATTGCATGGCTTCTGTATTGTTTGATCCTGGATCCACATTTTCTTATGTATCTTCCTCATTTCTAATGGTCTAAATTTACATTGTGAATTACTTGATATGCCTATTCGTGTTTCTACTCCGGTGGGTGAGTCTGTGGTAGTTGAAAGGTATATAGGTCTTGTTTGGTGAACTTTGTGGGGGAGCAACACTTATGTAGATTTGGTTATCTAGAAATGGTTGATTTTGATGTAATTCTGGGTATGACTTGGCTTTCTCCGCAATTTGCGATCTTGGATTGTAATGCTATAACGGTGACGTTAGCCAAGCCTGGAACAGATCCGTTAGTGTGGGAGGGTGACTACCCTTCCAGTCCGGTGCGTATCATCTCCTTTCTTCGTGCTAAGAAAATAGTTAGTAAAGGGTGTTTAGCTTTCTTGGCACATCTCAAGGATGACACTACCCAAGTGCCTTCAATTGAGTCGGTTTCGGTGGTTCGTGAGTTTCTGGATGTGTTCCCTGCAGATCTTCCTGGTATGCCACCAGATAGGGACATTGACTTCTGTATTGATCTTGAACTGGGTACTCGCCCCATTTCTATACCCCCTTATAGAATGGCTCCCGCAGAGTTAAGAGAGTTAAAAGCCCAACTTCAAGAGTTGTTGAGCAAAGGCTTCATTAGACCAAGTGCATCTCCTTGGGGTGCTCCGGTTTTGTTTGTAAAGAAGAAGGATGGGAGTTTTCGGATGTGCATAGACTACCGGCAGTTGAACAAGGTAAATATTAAGAACAAGTATCCTCTTCCTCGCATTGATGACTTGTTCGATCAGTTACAAGGTGCTTGTGTCTTCTCTAAGATTGACTTGAGATCCGGTTATCATCAATTGAAAATACGGGCAAGGATGTGCCAAAGACTGCTTTTCGAACTAGGTATGGGCATTACGAATTTGTAGTGATGTCTTTTGGTCTTATGAATGCCCCTGCTGCGTTCATGAGCTTGATGAACGGGATTTTTAAGCCATATCTGGATCTATTTGTGATCGTATTTATTGATGATATATTGGTATACTCAAAGAGTAAGAAGGAACATGAAGAGCATTTGAGAATGGTATTGGAAATGTTGAGGGAGAAAAAGCTTTATGCCAAGTTCTCTAAGTGTGAGTTTGGCTAGATGCAGTGTCCTTCTTGGGGCACGTGGTTTCTAAGGATGGAGTGATGGTGGATCCTTCTAAGATTGAGACAGTGAAGAATGGGTAAGACCTACTAATGTGTCAGAAATAAAGAGCTTTGTTGGGTAGCTAGCTACTCCGCCGATTTGTCAGGGATTCTCTTCTATTGCTTCCCATTGACGAACTTGACTAAGCAGAATGTTCCATTTGTATGGTCAGATGGTGTGAAGAAAGCATTCAGAAGCTCAAGACTCTGTTGACTACCGCACCAATTCTCACCTTGCCAGTGGAAGGTAAGAATTTCATTGTCTATTGTGATGCATCCTATTCGGGTTGGGTTTGCAGTGCTAATGCAAGAGAAGAATGTGATTGCTTATGCTTCAAGACAATTAAAAGTGCATGAACATAACTATCCAACTCATGATTTGGAATTGGCCGCGGTAGTGTTTGCATAAAAGCAATGGAGA